>OZ021728.1:13210542-13253042 GCA_963978545.1 Linyphia triangularis
CGAGCGCATAAGGGCCTTATTATACAGAGCCACTCGAGTGGCTAACGCGCGCGTTCGCGTTAGACCGCCTGGGCTAGCGACTGCAGTGGCGCATCCACGCGTTTGCAGTGGCCAGGCCTAGCGTCCGTTTTTGTTATTATTTCGTTCCCCTTTCTGTATTCAAAATGTTTTGGTCAAGTGAGGATGATGAATTGCGCATGCTTATCTTATTAAGAAACGAAGAAAGAATATAACTTTAGGAGTGCGTCCCTTCTTATCAAGAAGGCCCTCAAATGGTTTATTTCATACTCTGCATGACGATTTAAGAGAAGGCGACAACAAGTTTTTTTCGTTGTAAATGATTTTAATTTGTATGTTATAATTTTTTAGATGGTTACTTGACTTACTACAAGCACATTACTTACTGTAACTGTAACGCGTCAAAGTTGTCCATTAGTTGGAATAATAAGTAAATATTGTCAGTTATTTTTTTCTAAGAGTATTGGTGTACTTAACAGTTGAGTAAATTAATTTAAAAAAAACTTACGACAGTCTTTTGTCAAACTTATATAACTAATATACACTGATTTGAAACTAAACGAAATTTATCCATTTTGTAGAAAATTCAAGGAAATTGATCACCACACCACACTATTTATGTAGTAGAAGCACTTATTGGAACTGCACAACATACATGCATTAGCGACACGCGGCCATGAGTGCCGGCTGAATTATTTCACTGGATTGTTAACGACCTTTACAAGGAATGCAAGGGGGTTATTTATTTTCATTTTTTACTTTCAATTACCCATATGTAATACATAGGGTAATAAAAGTGTAGTGTTCGCTAAAAAAAAAATAAAAAAATATCGATTTTTTTTCCGTATTTCTCCACGTTTTGGAACATCCTGATCTCAAAAAAGTGACCTGGAAAAAATTTCTGTCTGTGAGTACGTGGTCAGCATAAACTCTCGGAAAATTGGCTTACGGTGTTCAAATTTGGTGTGAGGGTTGGTGATGGTCCAATGACCTACCATTAAGGTTTGCGACAATATCGCGCATGCGCATAAGGTAGCTGCCATTGAAAAAAAAATCATGTTCTTCAATGATTGCTAAAGAGCCGCTCTAACGATTTTGTTCAAAATCGCTGTGGTAATGCCTCTTAATGTGTTCTAAACCTTTCCACATCCAAAATTTCATTAAAAATGCTTTAATGGCGTAAAAAGTTGAAAAACGAATACCTTCAACATAAAATTATCTTTCATTGAGCATAGCTCATCAGCGATCGTTGTTTCTCCTCTCCGCAGTTTCACTTATAAGAATATTCTTTTTTTTTTCTTTCTCAAAGATGCGTATAAGAATTATCGCAACAAAAAAATATCACCAAACTGGCCATATTTTCTCAATAAATGATAAAAATATAAAAATGATAAATGACACAAATCCACATCAGTAATATAGTGTAATTGAAAGTTGTACGATGTGCCACACCCCTAGTTTTTTGCTTTAACTTTGATTTTTCAGTTGGATGTCTAAAAGAAATTCTAATTAATCGTTTTGTATTAAATTTCTGTTCCATTGAATATTTTAAAACCTATAGCATACTTTTATTTTCAGTTAATCGTACCACTTTTCTCCACATCATTTTAAAATTTCGAAAACCAGGGGGGGGGGGGTGCACTCTTTTGTACCTCCTTGGCGACGCCCATGAATACGGTTTTTCCCCTCCCCCTTCCTTTCCCTGCAAATTGCTTATTATGCCTTATATTATTTTAATTATCTTTTTATTTTCGCATTACATTCCCCTTTTATTATGTCAATATGAAATGTAAAACATTTTTTCCTCAACTTGCTGCATTTTTCGTCAAATAGCTTATACTCAACAAAAATAAATGTGTTTTTTATTACGAAACTAAACTTCAGTTAGTCATTTGCACGTTTAGTAAAAATGGAACATGATTATTCGAAAACGTGGTATGTGTGACGCACAAACGGGAAAAATTATACTTGATAATTCGCCTGTTTTAAAAACTCATCATTCCATATTAAAACAAAAAGTCACAATGATATATTTCTGACTCAAGCAGAAGCAGAAGTTGATCCCACAAAATAAAAATATGTGGTACCGAATGATTTTCCGTTTCCTTCAAACAAAAATATGCTATCAATTTCATTTAGCAGCTGTCACCGACTTGCTTACAAACAGGATTTTTGAATACTATTTGACGATTTCAATGATCTTGAAGTTATCTATGGTTATAATTATGTTCGCAGGCCATCAAAGTAGATAGAGGAAAAGTGTAGGTGAGGACTCTTTCTCTCCCCCTACATTGATGAACTGCAGACTTCTAGTTTAGAATTTCCGATTCGTCAAACCCAGTTAGAACAGCCTTCCAATATTTTCAATACAGTTGTTCTACACATTTTTTTATGCCCCATTTTTAGTTTTTTCATTCAATTCGGTTTCCTTCTGAATCGGAATAAAAAAGAATGCAATAAAATTTCGGAAATTTCGACTCTTCAACTTTCTAAAACTGACTTTACGCCAACGGTTATTACTTCATAATAAATTGTCCCATTTACAAAATTCTAATTTTGTTCTCAAGAAACAAGTTGTGAATGTGTTTCCTATGAAGAATTTAACATATATAGTCAAAAAACACATTTTTAAAATATTTTAATCCTAATTTTTGGTTAAAAACTAGTATTTTTTAAAACTTTTTAAAAAAAATTTATAATTAAATAAATATTGCAACCAAATTCAAAATTCTCCATAGGAACATGCGTCAATATAATATCTTTTATTTGCGATAAAAATCTTACCTCTAAGTTATTTACAAGTTTATTTATTTTTGTTCTTATAATGTCCTAATTAGTCACTTAAATTGCAATTAGCTGATTAAAAAATTGGCAGAAAATAAAAGTTGATATATATAATTGCATTGCTTTTAATTCTGATGTATTGTCAAAAAGTTAAAAATTATTACCAAAAAATTAAAGAAAATCATCTCGATTGTATATGTATACCTTAAATAAATTGGTTTTAGGCTATACATTTGGTCCGTTCTGGAATGAATGGTTTTGAAAATACTCGGGTAGATACAGAAAAAATTAAATTGTGGGATGGACCGTTCTGGAGATCAACTCCTCAGTTGTTAATAAAAATTCCATATTTTGACGTATTTTATTACAACCTTTGTTGAATGCTTACGTTTAGGTGATTGTCATCAAAATGTCTGCATGAAATCTGTGGCTTATGTTCAATAAATTAAAAAAATGGTTATTGTAAATAAATCAAAGAGGTGCAATCAAGTTACAAATATCATATGAAAAGCTGTCTCAATTTTCATTTTGCATCTAAATGTGCTTTAATTGAACCTATTTTATAAAACCGTAGTTTACACAGCAGTCCTCAATGGCTTCTTTCACTAGAATGGAACTCGGTATAAATATGAACTCTAATGTTGAATTTAATATTCAGTAAAATCCTCGGTAGATTAAATTAGATTTTAGAGTGGCAACGGCAAGAGTACTTAAGCCAGATGAGCTCATTGTACCTCTCATACTGTTGTAACTTTGAAATGTAGATGGCGCTCTATATCATATAAATGTCTGGTGCCGAAACAGAACTTCAGATTAGATTATAGACTGAGAGGCGACTGCAAATTTTGGACCCCATCGAACATCATTCTGAATTTTTTATAGAAATTGGAGAACAGTGAGAAGATTACGAATCCACTGGGCTGCCGTGGCAAAAATGGCCGAAAATGGTCAAAAATCGACTTTTAATAGTTGAACTAAATCCAATTGCCAAATGCACCATAACTTGCCAAATAATGAGCATTTTTTTATTTTTATATTTGGTAACCCTCAATCTTTAATTTTCAATTAAGAAGGTTGCAGACGATTCGGATGTGTGGCTATGGCTTACTTGCAACTTTCACAAATGAGCCAAATTAGCAATAAACATTACGTCACTGATGACGTAACTGATGTCGCCAATTTGGCTTACTTTTAAAAGATACAAGTTTTCCGGGCCAGAGATCAGAAATATTTTCCGCTTTTTTTCATTGAAAATAAAAATGCAGTGGGTTGCCAGACGAAAAAGTGTGTTCTCTTTTTGGCAAGTTATGACATATTTGACAATCTGATTTTAGTTCAACTCATTCCGAGTCGATTTTTGATCAGTTTCGGCCATTTTTGCCTTGACAGACCAGTGAATTCGTAATCTACTCACTTTTCTCCAATTTCTATAAAAAAATTCAGAATGATGTTCTGTGGGGGTCCAAAAATTGCAGTTGCCTCTCGGACTATTATGATGTGACTCAAACCGGAGCAGAGTGTCAGCATGGATTTATTGTAAGAAATACCTAACTAATTTCCTGTCTTTTATCTTGATTATCTTCTGTCTTAAAAAAAAAATTCAAGAAAATGTCAAATAGAGATGTTCTCATTTATAGTTTTAAGTTTGTGTAGTGAATATACACGAGTTATTTTACATAGTAAAAAGATGTACAGCCCATGGCATGCTAAACACTTAGGTACTTTGCAGAAGGCCAGATAGTTTGATAGGAGGACATTGCAGAAGTCTATAATACCACAGGTTATAAGACTAGCCTCATGTAGGATTGTCTGTCTAAAACATACTTGACTTTTTCAGTTGAGTTTTCACGGTCTCTTCATAGGCTATAATTGGCAACTTCCATTGTTTTAAGATGGTTCCTTAGACATTGACTAGTCAACAATTCAATCATGATTCCTCAGGACTTCCAGTCCAGTCCAAGTATGAATTTTTGTGTTTGGTTTAATATTCCCTTCATAAAGTGTATTGTTTCATACTCTGAGACTTTTCCCATTCCCAGTTCAGTTTCTTAAATAAAATGTCATAAGTAATATCCTGACCACATACCGTGAGATTGGGAGAAATGGCGGTGGCCCAAAAGGTCTGTTGGTGGATCCAAGCCTAAAATTCTCGGTAACATAGTAGGTCAAGTGCACCGAAAAGGAAAGAATATTGTTCTCGGCAGTTCTAGAAGTGTGGGTAGACGCGGGGTGACGCGTCCCCCTACTTTTCAAGAAAATACCCATGCGTCCCCCCACTTCTAAAACCACTGAAATCCCACTTTTAAAAGCACTCAATACACCTAAAAACTACTAATGAAAAATGGCATTAACATTTAAATGTAGTGACACTGAAAAAAATTGATTTATTTTTATATTTGCAAACTTTAGAACTGTTTATGGTGTATATATCATATTATGAAATTGCATTGTACTACTTTCTATAAAGATAGACGTATTTTTACAAATGAATGCAGTTACATTTGATCAACTTTTAACTTTGGAGGAATTTTCTAGTAAGTTACATTTCCATTCTTGTTTCATAAAAAGACAAGCTATAAAAAAAAAAAAAAAAAAAAAAAAAAATTAGAATTCTTTATTAATTTAATTTCATAAAAGTATGCCCATTTATAAATATTATTTAAACCTAAATAAACAGTTATGTATATAACATTGCATTATTACTTAACTTTATTTCTTCCAAGTAAAACAACTAAGTCGCCGAATATTCATTAAAATAACAATGAATTTTGAGCCCTCGTTTAATGTTAATGTTAGGAAGTACATAAATTATTTTTTTTAATAATTAATATTTTTATTACAAGTTACGAAATTGTAAAATTTATCATTGTGGGGGGGGGGGGGGAGGGCACTTGTCACCAAATTTTGGACGTCCCCCCCACTTTTTTTTCACCACTTCTACCATTGGTTCTCGGGCAATTCAGTTAGCGATTAATAAACAATCAGTACTTAAAACAAAACATAAATTTGAAAAAACACTACATTTCCTAATGTAGTAAACTTGACGGACTAAAAGTTGTTTAGAGCGATTTTTTCCGTTTCTAACACAAAGTCCACTTTAGCGGGAAATTTTTACATTTTGTGTCCATCCAATCTGGAACAATGATTGACAAATCACGACACCAACGAAAATAAATAAGAAGCAGCATCTGTACTCAGCTAAACGAGCCAAAGTCACGGAATGCAGCGGAAAAAGCCATTATTTCTAACACGTTCAGGAAAAATGCTATTTACAAAATGGAATAACTTACACACCGACACCTTTTTTGGCAAAGAGATGTCAACGATGGCTATATTATATCTCTTGGTATCCCACTTAAATGGACTACTATTAAACAGAGAGGAGACTACAAGTTTTTGTAGGTACGCCATCAAACATCATTCTGAATTTTTTTATAGAACGTGTAGAAAAGTTAGTAGATTATAAATTACTGGTCTGTCGGAGCAAAAATGGTCGAAATTGATCAAAAATCGACTTTGTAGAACGTGAATTTATCCCATTGCTAAATATGCTTGGTGCAAGGCAATAATAAACAGCATGGCTGAAAATAGTCCGAGAGGCGACTGCAATTTTTGCACCCGATCGAGCATCATTCTGAATTTTTTATAGAAATTAGAGAAAAGTGAGTAGATTAGAAATCCACTGGTCTGCCGTGGTAAAAATGACCGAAACTGATCAATAATCGACTTAAAATGAGTTGAAGTAAAATCCGATCGCTAAATATGTCATAACTTGCCAAAAATAGAACAAACTTATTCGTCTGGCAACCCACTTCATTTTGATTTTCAATGAGAAAAAGCGCAAACGATTTCTGATCTCTGGCTCGGAAAACTTATATCTTTTAAAAGTAAGCCAAATTGGCGACATCAGTTACGTCATCAGTGACGTAATGTTTATTGCCAATTTGGCTCATTTGCGAAAGATGCAAGTAAGCCATAGCCACACATCCGAATCGTCTGCAACCTTCTTAATTGAAAATTAAAAAGTGAGGGTTACCAAATAATAAAAAAAAATGCTCATTATTTGGCAAGTTATAGCGCATTTGGCAATTGGATTTAGTTCAACTTATTAAAAGTCAATTTTTGACCAGTTTTGGCCATTTTTGGTGCTTCATTAGAAGATGTGCTGTTTATTATTGCCTTGCACCAAGCAGTTGAATCTGTTGAACAGAGAGGAAATGTCTTTACATAATCTAGACAAGTATGTGCATATGCAAACGATATTGTATTACTTGGGAGAACAAAAAATAGTTTAACCCTTTGCACAAGTGAGGTGACACTCATTCACCACTAGGTTTAATGCGGAAATTCGATGCAATGACTGTTTATGTTTAGTTTCTTTGAAGTGGGTCCGCAACCATGAACCGAACTAAAAATGCCGCGAAACGTCTCGAGTTGTTGGATCCTTCGCTCGAAAAATGCCTCAAGTGCAAAGAGTTAATACAAATTGCAATGGAATTAATAACGGAGGCAAGAAAATTAGGATTAACTGTTAATGTAGACAAAACTAAATTTATGGTATTGACAAAATCTGAATACAGAAGAAACGTGCAAGACACATAAGCATGGTTAATAATACATTTAAGGGCACCACTACTTTCACTTATAAGTGGGTAACATAATAAATAATAAAAACTAAATACATGACTGTATAAAATAGACCAATACAAAATGGAAATAGGTCATTCTTTGCCAACCATAAAATCTTAAAGAGTAAATTAATTACAAGAAAATGTAAATTACAAATCTGTAAGACTCTAATTAACCAGTAGTTACTTATGGTGCAGAGACATGAGTCCCGTCAGGTAGGGATGCAACTAATCTTAGAAGTTTTGAAAACAAAATTCTAAGAAAAATATTTGGACCGATAAGAGAAAATGACCGATGGAGAATAAAATATAATCATGAAATTGAAAGGCTAATTAAAGGAAAGAACATCGTAAAATTTATTAAAAGCTCTATTAACTTTGGATGCATGAAAAAAAAAAAAAAAAAACGCTATTTTTTTTTTAAGAATACTGTCATGTTTACTCATATAAAACTTGTTAGGCTTAACAAAAACATTCTTAAATTACAAAAAAAAAAAAAAAAAATATTGATTTTAACCACTTTTTTAGTGTGAAAATGTCAGGTAAACAGGAGTCCTCAAAAGGTTGGGCTGTTGAAAAAATCTCAGAAACTATTGAACTGATCCTTATGAAATTTTAATCACACATTCTGTACATTTATCGCTATATCCCGTACCAGAATTATTGCAAATTTTTAATTTTTACTATTTTTTTATTGAAAAAAAATTTGAAATAAAACACGTTTTTAATATTTGTGTCCACCATTTTGTAATTTTTGCATATAAATTAATATTAGAGGTACGAGATACAGCTACTGTCACACTAAACCTAAAACCATTCAATATTTTTTTGTTTTCGATGGGCCGTTGTTCAGATTTTTTTTTTTTTTTATCAGCTCACACCTACCTGTTTTTTGAGGAATTTGAGGACTAATTAAAGGAAAGAACATTAAAAAATTTATTAAAGAAAAAATAATACAGTGAATGGGACACGTTGTGAGATTGAAAGACACAGATATGCCTAAAAGAATTATGAAAGGCAAACTTTAGAAAACAAGAAAAAGAGGTAGATCGAAATTGAGATGGTCTGATCAAGTCGAAGAAGATCAAAAAGTTTTAAAGATAAAAAAATTTAACAAAGAAATCCAGTGAGAGAGGGATTTAGAAATCAATTGTAAAGAATGCCAAGGCATTTTCCGGGCTGTAGCACTGGTTAAGAAGAAGAAATATGTCATAACTTGCCAAATAATGAGCTTTCTTTTTTTTATTTGGTAACACCTCTCGTTAATTTTCAATTAACCCTTTGCACTTCAGAGGCGACTCTCACTCACCACATGATTTGATGCCGCAACTCGAGAGGACTACTAGGTTTGATGCGCAAATTCGATGCAAGGCCAATGACTTTGTTTAGTTTCTTTGACGTGGATCTGTAACCGCGAACCAACCAAAAATGGCGGGAAGCGTCTCGAGTTGCTGGTCCCTCCACGCGAAAAAGGCCTTGAGTGCGAAGGGTTAAGATTGGAACAGACGACCTTACTTCTCTTTCGCCAAATACTCGCATCTTTTAAAAATTAGCCAAGTTGGCAATAAGTATCAAATAATTGATGATGAGACATATGACGCCAACTTGGCTCACTATTTTAAAAGATGCAAGTAACACGTCGCCAGAGATCTGAATCGAATCGTCTGCACACTTCTTAAACGAAAATTAAAGAGCGATGGGCAATCAAATAAAAAAATTAATTCTTATTTTTTGGGAAGTTGTGACACATTTGGCAATGGGATTTACTTCAACTTATTCAAAATAGATTTTTGACTAATTTCGGTCCTTTTTGTGGTGGCAGACCAGTACATTCATAATCTACTAACATTTCTCTACATTTTATAAAAAATTCAAAATGATGTTCGATGGGTACTTAAAATTGCAGTCGCCTCCCGGACTACATTTATAAAAGCTTATTAACATAATAGAACATTTTTAATCGAATGATAAAACAGGGTGGGGAACTTAACATTAAGAAAACTTGTTTATGAATTAACCCATTTTCGGCCAAAGGTGCGTAAATGCACCCTTTTAATAGGCTTTAGATCTTAACCCTTTGCACTCCAGGCCTTTTTCGCGCTGAGGAATCAGCGATTCGAGACATTTTAGGTTCGGTTGGTGTTTATGGACTTGCTTCATAGAAACTAAACACAGTCATTGGCCTTGCATCGAATTTCCGCATCACACCTAATGGACCTCTCGTGGTTTGGCATCCAATCGTGTGGCGTCTGAGAGGCGCCACTGGAGTGCAAAGGGTTAAATAAAATAACGATTTCCTTATTATCATTTGAATGCAAGAATAATCTACCAGGTGAAAGAGCATTACAAATGACACATCCTAATAATGGTCACCCATCATCTACAGTTCTACCGAAAAAATACAGACTGATAGAATCGGACATACCATAAGTGAACATGAAAAAAAAAAAAAGTCCTGTAGACGATGCAAAGTGTGGCAAAAACCACACGATTTATTTGTGCCTCAAATGCCAAGTCCATTTGCATTCAAAACGTTTTGAAAATTTCCATAAAAAATATAAAAATTTGATTATAATACAATGGACGATTCCCGCATTTTTTAATTTTTTGTTATTCAATTCTAAATGTTTAAAAGGCCATAAGCACACACATTTCTGCTCAATACGCTTAAAAAAAAAAAAATTGCAATCAAAGTCCCCCTAGACGTTGGGGAGAAAAAGATTCATTCGGCTCGAATTGAATGTGAAGTCAACAGAACCCACACGTCTTAGCTTGAAATGCAGCAGCGGAAACCAGTTTTTCAAGTTTCTCGCAAATAGCTCCAACCTGTACGGGATATGGCAATGGTCTACCAAATCAACGCCAACTATTTGGTAGAAACCTCACGATAACCATAGAAACGGAAGGATCTCGTGACGTCACAGATTTTGTCGAGTATTTTGATCGGAATGGTTTTGGCTCGGTTTTGGGACGGTTTTCTTTTCTTAATATTTAAATAACTAATTTTTTTTTAAAGAGGTTTTGTTTGAATATTTGGAATAAGAAAGAAATTTTTCATAAATGTAAACTAATTTCACTCGTTTTTAAAAAAATGCGGGAATTGTCCATTGCATAACTAAATGATTTATTCATTAATTTGGCCAATGGGGAGTATACGCACCATTTTTTTCTTAAATAAAATATTATTTTTCCATGCAAGAAATTTTTGTTTTGCCTTAATGAATGTAATTTAAGTCTATTTCAATGAAAACAATCAACATTTTATATAATTTCTATGCTTGGCTTAAATTTTTTTAATACGGAAATAAACCATAACATTCTTTTGCTTGCCATTTAACACAATTCTTTTATTGTGATAATTATTGATATAATGAGAGTGGCCATTGTGATAAAATAGACTAATTTATAATCATGTGTTACCAGATGTGAATGGGTATCTTACGAGTTTCACACATTCATACTTCAATTTAATTGTGTCTTTCGAGTCCATAAAATGAATCAAAGCTGCAGATCATTTGTCTTTAGCATAACTCATGCTTCTGATGCAGAAAAAGCGCTTGCAATACGGTGGTAAATATGCCCTATCCCTAAATGTGCGTTCTCTGAAAAACCGAAAATTGAAAATGAGTAGACTTGATGGCGGTTAATGTTGGTGGTCTCGTGTTGGTTGTCCGGCTGTCAGAGACTTCTGATTTTCTCTTATTTGAAATAATACCTTTTCAGGAAATATTCACTCTGTGAAATTTGGATAGCTCTCAAATGTCCTGATGGTGTTGTGAAGATTAGTATGTCAGTAGCAGCAAAAGTATCGAGCTTGCTCTATAAAAATTCAATTGAATTAAACATACTAATATGATTGGATTGTATTCGTGTGCTAGACCTACAAGATGTCTACACCAAGTAGAATAATCATTACAACAAGAATCTATATATTTAATAGGCAATACGTTTTTTGGGGTTAGTCCGTCCGCCTAAACTGCTCAACCAATTTCAATGATCAAAGTGTCATTTTAAAGGAAATAAGCTGTAGATTTGCCAAAACAATTTATTAACACTTTATTAATTAGTTAAATTTCAATATTTTTCATCATTAAGCTACTACAAAGCCTCAATGGTTTTGAATATATGATTGGCAACATCCTTATGTATGTAAACAACAAACCGGCTGCTCGGGGGTTCAACCAACCAACCAACCAACCGTTGCTAATTTTAAAGCTATCCTTACGTATGTAAACAACAAACCCGTTGCTAATTTTAAACTCTTCGTTTAAAAGTTGATTTTTTTCTGTTTTTCTGAATCATTTTTGTATTAGAGTAATTATTATTTTGAAGTATTTCTATCCAGAAAATGCCTCGCGTTGGACGTCGTTCTCCCTTACGTATGTACACGACAAACCCGTTGCTAATTTTAAAGCTCTTTTTAAACTCTTTGTTTCAAAGTTGATTTTTTCTGTTTTTCTGAAGCATTTTTGTATTAGAGTAATTATTATTTTGAAGTATTTCTATCCAGAAAATGCTTCGCGTTGGACTTCGTTCTCTAACGGGGCGACTTATCAGAATAAATAAAAAATATTAGGACTTCAATGTAAGGGCATAGCTAATGAAGTTTTAAGTCAGAACGTTGGCGGATAGTATATTTAATTTTCTATTATGAAACTTGCAATTTGGGTGTTTTCTCTATTAGGCCTTACATTAAATTTATAAAAATTTGGTTACATTTTTTATGGCTGGCAAACCTACTCGAGCGCAGCAAGATGTTTTAACCTCAAATTCGAGCGGCAAAGCCGCTCAATCCGAGCGCAGCGAGGCGTTTGGGGGTTGGCGAGCGTTAGCGTGCAGGGGGCGAAGCCCCCTAGTCATCATTACTGCAAGTAGTACGAGTCTTTAAAGCAAACTCCACCCGGGAATTCTTACAGGGGAATACCACTGAATTTGCGTCTAAAATAGGTGAAAACCCAAAAGCACTCCTAGGCAACCCAGCCTTCGTCTTTTAAATCTTTTATTATAGCTCTGTAGTTTCTATCCTCCTTAATAATCAAGAACTATATAGATCATGAAATGAAATACGAGATTTCGTGTACGCAGGTAATTTCCCTCTATGATATTTGGATTACTGGTCCTCACTCGGAGAAAGCATTGAAATGTCAACATCAAAAATTCCTTCTGCACTGAAATGATTTGACAACCCCCTTTTTTTAATTCTTTTTTTACTTCAACCGGTTCTCTTACATATGTACGCGGAGGCAGGTGCTAGTTCACAAAGTCCTTCCTTTCCACTCCCAGCCGGGAGTTCAACCAACCAACCAACCAACCAACCAACCAACCAACCAACCAACCAACCAACCAACCAACCAACCAACCAACCAACCAACCAACCAACCAACCAACCAACCAACCAACCAACCAACCAACCAACCAACCAACCAACCAACCATTTGGATTACTTTCATAATTCCTGTTGGTGTTGTGCCGACCAAACGGTATAGTGGTTGGCGTGCTAGCTTCTAGACCGCGAGGTTGCGGGTTCGAGTCCCGTGTCAGGCATGGGTGTTTGTAAATGTATGTTGGCTTGTCTAATGACGAATGTTTCGGCGCATTATAGCCTTCGTGTTGCTGACGGCGCCAGATAATCTGAATACAACCAACAATTTCTAGTCCTCATTTGAGTTATAAAACCCATAACTCCTCCTAGGTAATTCTGAAGTTTCTCTCCTCCTTTTACAATCAAGAATTATAGATCGTGAAATGAAATACGGGATTTTGCGCACTCAGGTAAGCAGAATATCATCTTCTGAGCTCCAGCCTACCTCAAAAGCCAATGATTCTGTTACCCATTTCTCAATTTGAAATCCTAGAATGCGATCAAATAGAAAAATGACCGTCAAAAGCGTTGGAAAAGGGGAATCCTCAAACAAATTCCCTGTCTCTTCCCGCATCTGTATCGAGGATATTTCGCAGATACGAGCCTTTTCAGTATTCTATCTCGTGGATGGTGTCAGATGAAATCCTCCGGTCACACACACTTGAATATCCCTCATTAAAATTGCACTGTTTATAGAAAAGGGGCTTTATTGCTAGGGGATGCGCCAAACGATCATTCTCGACTACCTCCCCCCTCCCCTTTCATTTCGGGAATGCTTCAATTAATTTCTCGGGGAGAGAGCACTCACGTTCGATGCGAACTTTTCGCTTTTGTCGACGGAGGATTCGATGCGTGTAATATATTTATAATCTATTAATGATGGTGCTACTGGCCTGAGTGCGTTTTGGTGGGATACACTGGACTTTTGTCAGCGTAAGAGCTTTACTGAAAACTAGGAGTGTGGAACGTCGCGCAGTCTTCGATTACACTATAATATTGGTCGCGGCATTTAAATTTGATATGCTTTGGTGTAATTTACTGTTTTGGTTTTTATATTTTCATTAATTTTTAGGTCGACCAAACGTAAAGTAATCCGCCAAGTAAATTAGTCAGCCAGAAATATTCATGAAATCTAATGTTTGTCACCAAGCGGCCGCGTTTACTTTCTTTGGGGTACTTGTACGCAATGAACTTTATTGGGATTATTGGGAGGACACCCCATTGGCAAACGGAACTTTGTAGGGTAAAGTTATGTCGGAATAATCTCATTTCATATGTTTGAGCTACTTTGTACCCATTGCACTGAATTGATAATGATTCTATAAAAACTCTAGCCAGCCAAATACTAATTACCTATGGAGATTCATCCTAGTAATTCCAGCCGACCAAACGGTATAGTGGTTAGCGTGCTAGCTTCTAGACCGCGAGGTTGCGGGTACGAGTCTCGTGCAAGGCATGGGTGTTTGTAAATGTATGTTGGCTTGTCAAATGAAGAATATTTTGGAGCATTATAGCCCTCGTGTTGCTGACGGCGCCAGATAATCTGAAAACAACCAACCAATCATTAATTTTTAAATTAGCCAGTTTGGCGATATTTTTGGCGATAATTATTAAGTTGGTGAAACCAACAACAACCCACAACCATCTTGGTTAAATTGGTGGTATATTTGTCGATAATTAACGAATTATTCTTTTCGTGTAGGTGGAACAAAGGTAAAATAGTCATTAAAAGGTAAGGCTTAACACGTTGACCACCGCGTCAGTAATCGGTGGCTGACAGTGTAAAATATAAAATAAAATTAAAAAAAATTACTTTGTTTTAAGCAATTACTAAACATTTATTTAATTTTTATTTATTACAGGATAGTATCATTAACACGTTGAGTGCCACGTCAGCCATCGGTGGCTGACAGTACGCTGTTGTTTCCCCCACACACACCTATAATTTGACATAGTGCCTTTTTTAGTACATTTGCAAGAAATCTTAGTTTTTGAAGTACTGTTTATATTTCAATAGATAAAAATATTAATAAATATACTATGTCCAAAATGCTCTTGTGAAAAATTGCCTACCTAAGAATTTTAAGTCCTATGTCTGACAACGCTGCGTAAACGTGTGGAATGAATGTTTATAAGCATTTCTTTCTAAACGTAAATATCTTCTACTGCGATCAGAAACAATGGCCCTAATATATTTACACAGCTGTATCGAGTAAATTTCAGTCTATTCGTAGTGCGTTTCGCATTGCTATACCGCAATACCAGCGCTTCTGAGAAGCGCGCGTGGGCTGAAAGGGAATTCCTTAAGAATTCGTGTGGCGCTCAACTTGTTAAGGGAAAAGAATGTATTAAAGACGTTCGTTTTTCAACTTTCTACGCCTTTATTAAATTTTTACGGAAAATACAGAGAAGTGAATGTTTAGAAAACTTTAAAAGACATTACCACAGCGATTTTGATCAAATCGTTTCTAAAGTTTTTTTGGCAATTGCTGAAAAACATAAATGTTTCAATTTCAGATACCTTACTAGAGCGGATTATTTTGACGAAAACCTTGATTACACGTCCAATGGTCACTAGTAACCCGTACACAAAAGTTGAGCGTAGTAAGTCAATCTATTCGAGAGCTATGCTAACCACAGATGGACACATAAATATTTTCTAAACCACTTTTTACTTTCTATTATCCTATATATATATATGATTGGAAAGCTTTATAAAACGGGGTGAATAGAAAAAAATTAAAAAAAAAAAAAAATGAAGACATCCTGCATACAATTCAATAAGTATTAACCTCTTCAAAACTTATCTAATAATTACTAACTTGTACCTGTTATAGACTCAACTTATATATTTTTAGATAAGTATAAACATCTCCAACAGCATGCTATATTTAATTTAACTTGGTTTTCAAAACTTTTCATTTTTTTTTTTTTTTATATATTTTGAAATTTTTGACTTTGATTTGTACTGTGCAATCGGAACAACAGAAAAATGGTGTTAAAAAGTGGTTTTTGACAAGATTATGCTCCACACAAGATTCAACGGTTGAAGAAAAATCTAATTACTTTCTTCAATGAATGTTTAACTTGAATAAGCTCAGAAATGAATAAATGTTTTAGAAGACCAAATGTCCTAGAAGGAAAATGACCCTAGTTTGGTCTTTGCATAAAACCAAGTTGTTTCACTTTCAATTACCCATATGTATACATAGGGTAATTAAAAGTATAGCATTCGGTCAATTTTTTTTCTCCAATTTTTCGCATTTCTCCACGTTTTGGAACATCCAGATTTCAAAAAATTGATCTAGAAACAATGTCTGTCTGTGTGTTTGTGGTCAGCATAACTCCCGAGCAAATTGACGTACGGTGTTTAAATTTGGTGTGAAGATAGGTGGGGACCATGGGACCTACCGTTAAGGTTTTCGTCAAAATCGTCCATGCGCAGAAGGTAGCTGCCATTGAAAAAATCATGTTTTTCAATGATTCTAAAAACGGCTCCAAATATTTTGATGAAAATCACTGCGACAATGCCTCTTAAGGTGTTCTAAACATCAACACTTCCGAAATTTCCATAAAAATTCTTTAACGGTGAAAAAGTCGAAAAACGAATGCTTTTAACACAGAGTTCTCTTTGCTTGAACATAGCTCACCAACGATCGTTTTTTCTTTCGTTTTTTTAAAGACCAATTTAAGGATTATCGCAAAAAATATCACCAAACTGGCCATTTTTTCTAAGCGAATAATGAAAATATAAAAACGGTAAATGACACAAATCGATATTAGTAATATAGTGTAATTGAAAATTGTGCGATGTTCCACACCCTTAGTTCAAGATGACTTCATTATTTTTAAGGTATATCGAAAAACAATCTATATGTATGAAGACTCTACGTGAGCAAAGTTTTACACCTACAAGATTATGGCTGTACAATAATTTTTTTACCAAAAGCACCCAGGAATGAAGACATTTTCTAAAACAACTGAGGATGCTTTTTCTCAAGATTCCTCAACATATTTTTAGAAATTTGCAGGCTTACAGCACCCAAACATCAGGTAGATTGAAAAGTATAATTAATTTTAAAGACTGTTAAGATGATATTCTTTTGTATTAGGTTAGGAAAAGGTTTGACACACTTTCCAATATATGATTTGTTTTGGCAATTATTTTTGCAAAAACAATATTTTGTCTGATATATTAATGGATTTTATTCTGATAATCTTGTGTTCCTTTTCACCCCAATGCAATACTACTTTTTTTTCACTTTGTAAATGTTCAAATAAGATTAAAGAAGAATTTTAACGGGTGTTCCGATTCACCCCTTTCTGCGGGATAAATCATACTATTAAAAAAAAAAAAAAAAAAAAAAAAAAAAACGCAAAGCATATTTTTTCAATATGTATTTTTCAAATATGTGTTTGTTTTCGGTCTTATTTATTACACCTGATTTTTATTTTGAAAGTTGAAAAGTGTTCCGATTCACCTCGGTTTACGGAACTGAACTCGGCAAAAAAATATTTACAATTTTCTTTTGCATTTGATAACGTTTTGGAAAGTGCTGAGTTTAAAAAAGTGGTCAATACAAAATGTCAGTTGATGTTATGGGTTGAGGCGAGGCCGTGCGCGAAAAACCTAGTGTCTTGCTAGATGCTCAGTCTACAAGGCCATAATCCTGAATTTTTAAACGAGTTTGACGTCACAGCGCAAAGCTATGAATGTTGTTGATATTGTTTGCACTTGTAAATAGCGTACTGATTCTGTTCTGTTTAGATATGATTTTCAATTTTAAATTGTCTTCACTTTTTTCTTACGGATATCAAACGTTACTATTTACATTATTTTCGGTGAGTACATTTTTTTTTAAATGTTTACATAAAAATAAAACGCATCAAATGCGATTTGGTTGCATTCCATTTGAAAAGTAATTTCTGTTGTACGTTACATTAAATATGTCGATGTTAAGCCTAAGCTATTTTCCTGTCAGATTTTATTAGGTATCAATTCATTAATGATTTTCAATATTTGAATTAAGGAATCTGAGTTTTGGGATAATTTTCTCGTTATTGTTCATGATATTCTTGATATGAGTGTATTTTTGTAATGATTGAGAACAGATGTAGTATAGGACATTTGCAATTTTTTTCTTTTGGCGTTTAGAAAATTCGCCAAAATTAAAAACACAGTAACTGAAAGAAGATTAAAATATAAATAATTAACTGAATTAAAATATAATTTAAAATAAAATCCGTCGCCAGAAACAACATTTATCTGGGGGAAAAAAATGCCAAATAAAATTGAGCCAAAAAAAATGTCCTATATTACATCTGTACAAAGGATTGTTTTGAGATCTTTCTATGGATACTTATCTTCTTTACCGATTAAGTAATCATCTGACTAAGAAAACTTAAAAAAACGGTACTGTTTGTTGACATTGTCTGGCAGTGTTTGTAAAGCAGCTAGAGTTAAAATTTACATTTGTTTTGAGGATCACAAGTTTAAGCCCTCACTTCACTTAAATGTTGGCTTGTAGAATAAAGTGTGATTCGGGACTATTAATTTCTATGTATGTATAATGATAGTATTAGTATCGAATAATAAATAAATTTTCCTATAAGAAACCAAAAGCATGATGATTTGTATTCGCATATTCTAAAAGTATTAAAAATGTTTATTCAAATATTGTGTAGTTCAAGGCCATATTTTATAGAAATTTCAAAAAGTTATCGGAGTTAAACATGAAGAAAAATTTTTAAAATTCAAAAATCAGAAACAACTTTTGAAGGAACTAGTATTGAAAAAGATAGATCTTCTTCCTGAAATTCCTGATCGACAATGTGATTGTGGAACGAAGATGAAAATTTGAATAGAATCTTGTTTGTCAGTAAGCATTACTTATTTACTTAATTAGGCTCTTCACGCTGTTAAGGTTTCCAGCCTACCTCTCCATACCTTCCGATCTTTTACGAGGGATCTTACTTCTTCTAGACCATTTAAGCGATCCTTTTTTTAGGTCTGATTGCATTTAACTTTGCCAAGTTGTCCCCTTCTTTTCCTCTTGCCAACAGGAGGAACCCAGGAGAGAAAAACGCGTGTTAGAATCTCTTTTGACATTCTTAATACCAGACCCGTCCATCGCCACCTTCTCTTACCGATTTCTTCTTTGATCGAAGTAATGCCTGCCCTTTCTAAAATTGCTTCGTTAATAATTTTAACAGGCCAAAAGATTTTAAGGATTCTTCTAATACAATTATTTTGGAAAACTTCAAGTTTAGCATTAACATACATTTAAAAAATTATGTCAAAATTCATAATGACAAAGTAAAATCTCTAAGTATGAAAAAAAAACTAGCCACTCTTTCTGTATGATTATATATATTTTAGTTAATCTACTTTAAAATTAAGTTACTAAATTATATAAACTATGTTTTGCTTTAAATCTAGATAAGAGAAGTTTCTTTATTATTAAAGGTATTTTTACATAATTAGTCTCTTAAAGGGAAGAATTTGTGGGTAAATGTTCAATTTCTTCGTAAAGAAACTTCTGGTTTTAAATAAAAGATTATTTATTGAAGTAAAAGATTATTTAAATAATTTTTTTTAATATTGTTTTTGTATTTTAGTTTTTAAGAAAAATTAAACTGAAATTATTTCAGTGTAACCACCAATCAGTTTTGAAACAACAAGCTTTTGAATTAATTAATTTTGAACAAATTAATTTTTTAAAATTATTCCCTAAAATTATAAGATTTTTTAAATTTATTCCTGTACTTTAATTTAGAATAGATTATGTAGTTAGGCATTGTAAATATTCCAATTTTGATGCTTCTTCATCCATCTTCGTATGCAATCTTACCTAAAAAGTGAGTTGTGATGGGTTTGGGCTGTGACGTCAGGATCTGGTTGTTTCGGGCCTAATACAACTATTACAGTCCGCTCGTGAAACTGAGCATCTAGCAAGATACTTGGTTTTTCGCGCACGGCCTCGGTTGAGGATATGGAGAACACAATTCTCTTTTATTTTCAAACGGCTGGAAGATTGTGTTTTCACTGTTGATGAGTCACGATAATTGAAAATCTGGGGTGAGCTTGAATGCAATTTGAGGCTGTTTTAAAAAATGTAGAATTCTTGGAGAAGATTAAAAGAAAATAATTTTTGTAATCTAATGTTATCCTTCTTTGAGAAGAAATTTCGTAAGCTGAACTCGGAGTAACTTAATAATATTAAAACTTAAGCAACTTAATAAATGATGGTTTACTAACTGTATGTGCTGTTTTAAAAAGTGCAGAATTCTTGGAGAAGAATAAAAGATCATTTTTGTAATCCAACACAATCTTACTTTTGGGAAGAAAACTTGTAAACTTAACTCGGAGTAACTTAATAAATTTAAAACTTAAGCAACTTAATAAATCATGGTTTACTAACTGTATGTGCTGTTTCAAAAAGTGCAGAATTCTTGGAGAAGAATAAAAGAAGATAATTTTTGAAATCCAACGCAATCTTACTTTTGAGAAGAAAACTTGTAAACTTAACTAGGAGTAACTTAATAAATTTAAAACTTAAGCAACTTAATAAATCATGGTTTACTAACTGTATGTGCTGTTTTAAAAAGTGCAGAATTCTTGGAGAAGAATAAAAGAAGATAATTTTTGAAATCCAACGCAATCTTACTTTTGAGAAGAAAACTTGTAAACTTAACTCGGAGTAACTTAATAAATTTAAAACTTAAGCAACTTGATAAATTTAAAACTTAAGCAACTTGATAAATTTAAAACTTAAGCAACTTAAAAAATTTAAAACTTAAGCAACTTAATAAATTTAAAACTTAAGCAACTTAATAAATTTAAAACTTAAGCAACTTAATAAATTTAAAACTTAAGCAACTTAATCAAATCATAGTTTACCAACCGTATGTGCTGTTTTAAAAAGTGCAGAATTCTTGGAGAAGAATAAAAGAAGATAATTTTTGTAATCTAATGCAATCTTTTTTTTTAGAAGAAAATTCGTAAACTTATCTCGCAGTAACTTAATAAATTTGAAACTTAAGCAACTTAATTAACTCCGGATTGCCTACTAACTGGTCTACTGCATTCAAATTCATTTATTAGATTTAATATTTTAATGCTTGCGTATTTGTTGTGATTGCAAATTCTTTCTCTCCTAAAATTACTTAATAAAATTAAACTTTAAAGGAGCAAATAAATAATTTTATTCATAATATAATATTTTATTTTTCGAGAATGCTAATGACGTAATTGAAAGCACAACAATCTTCGTGAGGAAAAAAATCATAAAAGCTTATCCTTCTACCCTAGATGTAATCACATTATGAACTATGCTCTCATCTCATATTTAATGCATAAATTAAATATTTAATTTATATTTTCGAGATGTTCAATAGTCCTCAATTCTAACGTCGTTTGTTATGAACTTTTCCCAAGTTTAAATTACAGAAAATAATTAATTTCTTTGTGATAAATCCTTATACCTACATTCTGGGAAAGGGGAGGGGGGGGGGGGAGGGCAGAAATGGAATTTTTATCAACATTCTTTAGATTTTCAATGTCAGGACATTTCCTTTTTTTTTTCTCTAGATCTTACGAGTTTATTTTAATTCATTTCCACAAATGAATTTTTTTCATTAAACAATTCACTTTCTGATGGCGTTTTTAATTTCATTTCTTTGAAATTCAGTACCCTTCTGGATTGATTCACCATAGCAAGGGATTTTATGTTGAATTAAAAATTTAATTAGCCTAGCGGAGAACTCCTGTTAAAATTAGGAGTTGTTCTGTTTTCTTTTTAGAAGAACAAATTGAAATTTATTTCAAGTGCAAGAAACGCTTTTAATTAAAGTTTCTCTGAAATGAATGTTAAAGTAGTTTAGAAAGTGATGTCACTTATTATTAAATTAAGTCTAATTGGCATTTTCCCCTTGTAATATTTAACTAATGTAATATTTAACGAGCTTATGAGGAAATGGTTTTTTTTTTTACCGAAAGGAATTAATATAAGTTAAGTTATCAACAATATTCATCGATATCACCCATGGGCCGATCAAACGGTATAGTGGTTAGCGTGCTAGCTTCTAGACCGCGAGGTTGCGGTTGCGAGTCCCGTGTAAGTTGGTTGTTGATTGGTTATTTTTAGATTATCTGGCGCCGTTAGCAACACAAGGGCTATAATGCGTCGAAACATTCGTCATTAGACAAGCCAACATACCTTTACAAACATCCATGCCTAACACGGGACTCGAACCCGCAACCTCGCGGTCTAGAAGCTAGCACGCTAACTACTATACCGTTTGGTCGGCAGGGTCCCGTGTAAGGCATGGGTGTTTGTAAATGTATGTTGGCTTGTCAAATGACGAATGTTTCGGCGCATTATAGCCCTCGTGTTGCTGACGGCGACAGATAATCTGAAAACAACCAACAACCAACCGTTAACCCTTGGAGAGGCGCGCGACCTTTTGTCTCGCGGTTAGTCGAGTGGGGGACATTTGTCCCCCAAATTCAAATTTTCGTGCTTACCATTAAATTAGTGACCAAATATCAAAGTAATTCGGTATTTTAATTAAAAACACAACATTCTTTAACAGAATAAAGTAAAAATTAAAAATACTTTAAAAATAACTTGAAGAAAACTGTAAGAAGACTTAAATCGTGGACTGCCATCTAGGGAGAAATTGTTTGTAGGGGACATTTGTCAACCGACTAATTAAGGGTTAAACTACAGGTACATAACTGCATATGGACGGCTTTTAAAACTCTTGGATGTTGAAGGAAATTATACTGAGGGGGTTAGAGCCTCTTTGGATTGAAAATATTTTGATGTCTGAAATACTTGGATCTTAAATATCTTGTGGGATACCCTTTTCTGTGGAATAATGACGTAAGTGAATAATTGTGAAGTAAACAAAGGAGTTGGTGAGCAGAACAGAACTGGACTTGTCCCTAACTAGAGATCAAAGTAAACATTTTCTTGTATATGTTGTATGTGTATGTATTGCGTTTTGAATGCTATTATTTTGAGGGGGTTAGAGCCGCTTTGGATTGAAAATATTTCGAAGACAGATAAAGGCGTTGTGTGGACAACTATTAAGCATTATGTTTAAAAGTAGTAATTAGTAGACTTATTCTCATGGACATTGTAAGATATTTTTTTGGTTGGTTTGTACGCTCAACCACCTATTTTTATACACAATGACGACTAATCAGATCGAGACCTACAGCTTAACGTGGATTCCAACCCTAAACGAACATCCATGCCTAACCCGGGATTCGAACCCGGTATCTTTGGCAAGCGAGGTCAGAACACTAACCACACATCCATCAGGTGGGCTGATATTTTGTAGGAATTTCGTAAATACGAAGACGTTTCTTGCACTATTTTAAATTAATTTTAAAAACTCACACTAAAAATTGCATGTCTCTACAATTCTAATTATTGAGTTCTAGTCTCACATGTCTTTTGTAATATTATACAAAGTTGCAATGGTAGCTTTTCTTTGCATATCAAAGGTACAGGGGTACCTTTGATATGCAAAGGTACGAATTCTGGGTTAGGTATGGATATTCAGGATCCACGTTAAACTGTGTAGATACCAGGCTGATTATAGCAAGGGTGGATCCTGAGTTTTATTACGGAAGGGGGCGGTGGCTGTTGAATAGCTTAGGTAAATTTTGTTGCTCTTAAGTTTCATTGCTATACCATGGGATACCTTAACTTTGATTATACAGAATATGTTACAAAGAGATTAAAAGTTTCAATAGCATAAAGGCGACACAATGGTTGGCTACGTGTGAATTTACAACAACAAAGTAGAGTTGTCTACAACTTTTTTATTCGGGATAAATTACTGTTAAATATGACAGGTAGAACAATCAAACAACGAATACATATACACAATGAAAATTTTCAAACTATAATTTGCTTTGTTGTCTTGCTAAGTCCTCAGCTTTTTCATCTCCATCGTTTGGGATGAAAACATTAATATTAAAAATGTTCAGTGCGGATTCGTCAATTCTTATTTGATTTCAGCCGACCAAACGGTATAGTGGTTAGCGTGCTGGCTTCTAGACCGCGAGGTTGCGGGTTCGAGTCCCGTGTTAGGCATGGGTGTTTGTAAATGTATGTTGGTTTGTTAAATGACGAAATGTTTCGGCGCATTATAGCCCTCGTGTTGCTGACGGCGCCAGATAATCTGAATACAACCAACCTTATTTGATTTCATTCAAAGCCTGAAAGCAGCGCACATTAAAACGTAAGAGAAGTCCATGAATAACGCAGGAGGCGATCGCCCCTTGGGCCCCTAGCTGGATCCGTCAAAGGATTATAGATATCATCGAGCAGAAAAACGGGTCGTTGATTATACAGAACTCAGCCAGAAAAAGTCAGGAAACGTAATGTTTGCCGATAAGTGACCTCGTTGAATTCCTTTTGGTACTTGTTAACAATGAACTGAATTGGAATTATTAGGATAAATCTCCATAGGTAATCAGGTGGTTGGTTGTTTTCAGATTATCTGGCGCCGTAAGCAACAAGAGGGCTATAATGCACCGAAACATTCGTCATTAGACAAGACCATACATTTACAAACACCCATGCCTAATACGGGACTCGGAACCCGCAACCTCGAGGTCTAGAAGCTAGCATGCTAACCACTATACCGTTTGGTCATAGGTAATCAGTACTTGGCTGGCTAGAGTATTTATAGAATCATTATCAATTCAGTGCAATGGGTACAAAGTAGCTCAAACATATGAAATGAGATTATTCCTACATAACTTTACCCTACAAAGTTTCGTTTGCTTATAGGGATTCCTCCCAATAATCCCAATAAAGTTCATCGCTTACAAGTACCCCAAAGAAAGTGAACGCGGCCGCTTGGTGACAAACATTAGATTTCATGAATATTTCTGGCTGACTAATTTACTTGGCGGTTTACTTTACAACGTCAAGTTGTTTTTTAGGATATTGTTTTGATTACCAAAGTGAATCTCTATCTATCTGTGACAAACAAGTCACCAACATATTCTTAACCCCTTGACATGCAAATAAAATTGTCTGGTGCCGAAACATAACTTCAGATTAGATCATGGTTGGTTGTTTTCAGATTATCTGGCGCCGTCAGCAACACGAGGGCTATACTGTGCCGAAACATTCGTCATTAGACAAGCCAACATACATTTACAAACACCCACGCCTAACACGGGACTCGAACCCGCAACCTCGCGGTCCAGAGGCTAGTACGCTAACCACTATACCGTTTGGTCGGCCATTGCGCTTTTTTTTTCTGTTTACTTGTTTGCCTATGTGATTTTTTATGGAGTGAGAATAATTAAACATAGATGATTCGCCAAATGTGGCAACCCCTCCTAGCAAGAACTGTATTATTTTGAACTATATTCATTCTTCTGATTTCTGTCCACTACGATGTAACTAAAATCATTCTAAAGAGCCACTTGAGCTTCATCTATTTTTATCGCAAATCTAAATTAATATGTTAATTAAATGCTATCATCTTCACAAGTTCTTCCTCACCTTTATTTACATGTTAAAATCAATTGTCTACAATTTCACAATGCAGCATTCATCCATATCGGAGATAAGTATTTATAACAGCAATCCCAGGTAAGATGCGTGTTATTTATCCAGCAAATAAAGTTGTCTAATTTCAACAACAATTTTTTTTATCGGTACTGTTGAAAAGGGGAAAGCATCTTCAACAGTCTAAAAACACAGCATCGATACATGACCGAAGCAGATAATCTAATAATATACTGACCGGTGTTCACCGAAGACAGTTCTTGACATCTCGAAGATGTACAAAATCTACAATGGCACATGAAATGATGTCTTCGAGACGTTATTGTATGAAAAGGGGTTACAAATTTATTATATCTTACAAGTTTTTCTTTTTTCTACTTATAAGTTTTTCTTCAGAAACTACTCTCAAGGATTAACATGTATAATTATAATATCTATTGAGCAATATCTTTCACACATTAGGAACCATATGAAATTGCTAAGTGGATGAAGTTTTTACGATTTTTCCCTCTTTCGAGACTCAAAAATAGAAGTTACGCGCGCTTTTAAAATCGCAGTATAGCCCTTGTGTGGTTCTGCTTCAAGAAAACCTAATACAACCAATCTAATGTGAATCGAGGCAAAATAATCAGACACATCATTTTTCATTAACGATTCTGAATCCAAACGCAGAACAAAGCTATTAACTAACGTTAACGATTCACGATAAAGATCGAAATAGAAAAGAACCCATTAACGGTTCTCAGTATAAAAAAAACACAGACTGGCTTTTATGTTACTCATAAGCGAATAGACTTCAAAATAACCAATCACCGCGTAAATCGAGAAAAAAAAATTCCTTTTCTCATTTTGAATTGAAGTAGAGTGAAACAATTATCTTACGTAATCTCCAAAGTGAAATGAAGTAACATAAAAACAAGCATTGTGAACGATTCAAAATATAGAGAGCAATCTAAATTAAGCGTCTATTCCCCCCGTTCTGCTCATGGTCGCGTTTTGTTTCACTGTCACGGATTAAAGGACGATCACTGTCCGGTTTGATTCTCCAAATCTCTCCGGGTGTAATCCTAGGAGGGAGGAACTTCCGAATCTGCCCTTCAGATGGCGCTGCCCACTACCCAAAACACACCCCGCGGTAGACGTCCCTTTCGTCTGCAAAAATCGATGCACGAGTGTATAGGAGCAAAAGGCCCATGTACTGGTAGGACCGACACTCCTCGACAAACAAAAACCGACAACACAACTCGACACACAAAAAGCGAACGTGCTTTTTCGAAACCCGACGAGAAGCTGCAGAAAACCCGTCCAAAGACAGTGAAGGTAAGACCAACGTGCATGCTCGGATTAATTCACAATCCATCAGTTTTTAGTTCTCCCAACTAGTATTTTTTTTTTTATAATAATAAGAAAAAAAAACTATAGTGTGTAAATGTAGTGCTGAGAACGTGCTTCCGCATTGGAGAGAATTGCATGAGTTGGTCAAGTTGTGATGTCCCTACTGCATGGTTTAAATGTCAGAGATCGAGTTGTGCTTTTGAAGGGGGGAGGGGGGGTGGATGAGAGTTAGAGTTTTGTGTCGTGGGGGGGGGGGGAGCAGTACCGCGGTGCCTTGTGGGAGTTGTGGTTCATTCTCTCAGCTGTGGATGAATCGTAGCGCTCACTTTGAAGCGCTGTGACGATGCGATGGGGCATCACCTGCTTTTCTTGTAAAAATTTATCTTGGATCAGAACCCCACGTGGGAGGGATTGTCAAACTTTAAGAAACTTTTAATGCGTGACTTGCATTTGGACGGGACATTTTTTATGCACACCTTCTCAACATATCGCTCTTGCAATTAATAATTTGTCGCTTCTGTTTCGCATGAACTTCATGGATTGAAGAGGATATAATCTTTAATTAATATATGCTGAAATTACTTCAGAATTATGGAAACTTAAGTTTTGTTTTAGTATTTACTAATCGATGACGACCTCACTTTCAAATCAAGATGACACTTCAGTTTTGAACTTTTCGACAGTGGTGCTCTCTAGTATTTAATGAATGTGTTGGTTCTCACTTCATACTCCTTAGTTCCACAAATTGAGTGGTTTACCTATATCTTTATAAAGTCCTTAACCTTCAACTGCTATGGTTGAGTCGTTTGGTGTTTTTGCGCAAGGGAAACACGTGGTCGATATTGCGCCAAACAAATTGATGAACATCAGTTTAAAATTTAAGAAACAAAGTATCGAAAAAATTAATATAAAAGTCAAAGATGAAATATTTTTTGGGTTGAAAGCATTTCACAAATAATGACTCGTGGTCTGTCAGACCGCATACAGCATTTAAAGGTTAAACTACTGTTGTAAGCTTGTTTTTTTTTTTTTAATAAGTGTCATTCTTTCATGACCATTATGTGATTATATGTCTAAATTTGATTCTTTGATTATTTATGCTAATTATTGTTAAATAATACCTAAATTGCATCCTTTAACGACAATTACGCAAGTTTATAACTAAATTTGCTTAAGAAACTCGGGTCTATAAAAAATCTCTTACTCAGTGTAGTGGTATTTGTAGTAAGTTTCTTTGGTGGAATTAAATAAGAGGTGTGTGTTATTGCTCCTTCAGAACATAGAATATGTACTGTGTTGGTACATTCGGATACCAGATAATATATATAATATCTTAGCCGACCAAACGGTATAGTGGTTAGCGTGCTAGCTTCTAGACCGTGAGGTTGCGGGTTCGAGTCCCGTGTTGGCATGGGTGTTTGTAAATGTATGTTGGCTTGTCTAATGACGAATGTTTCGGCGCATTATAGCCCTCGTGTTGCTGACGGCGCCAGATAATCTGAATACAACCAACCAATATATAATATCTTATAGTTTTTGGGAAGTTTTCTGTAACTTTTTAGTATTTCTTTTGAAATTATTACCTTTCAGTTGAAGTAACTGCTGTGAATTAATTTGGATATAACAGAGCCTATATGTTATTTGATATCGAAATCAATCTTTAATACTCTTCAAAAGGTAATCGTCAAATCTGCGATTTTGAGTTTTAAAGTTTAGGAAAGCTATTTAACTTGCTTGTAATATTTTGGTATTTTATCAACGAGTTTAGTATCCATCTTCGTTTATGAGTGGATAATTTTTTCTATTACCATCATTTAATAATCTAGTTTTAAATTAAAACAGATATCTTAATAATCCAGTATTGCATGATTTATCTCTAACAAGCTACTCTTGAGTAGTTAAATATAAGGTTTCCGTGTCATATATTTGAATAATTGACAGTAAATTGGGATGTCTTTTTTATCCACATGTAGGTACTTTATTCTATAATATCTGTCTGGTTAGAGCTCTGGCCTCGCTTGCCAAAGGTGTCGGTTTTGAATCCTGGGTTTGATATGGATGTTCGTTGTGGCTCGGAATCAACGTTAAGCTGTAGGTCCTTGCCTGACTAGCAGTCATTATGCATAAAAATAGGTCGTTGAGCGTACAAACTAACCAAGCAACTTTGTCATTAGACAACAGGATTGATAAGGTTTTGTGACTAAAATTGCTTGAAATTAAATGTTTAACTTGGTCCAAATTTCAGTTGATCTCTTCACTATAACACAATGTTATAAGCATTACTTAAATAGTTTTTAAATCGTCATCAAAATTATATGAAATTATATAATTTGCCTGATTTTTCTATCTTTTTTTTTTCTTGTTATGTTATCGAAAAATATATATTTACAGTTAACACTTAAATAATATAATTTCGCATAATTATTTTTACCTGACCTCCTTTTAGTATTTTTTCCTTGTTAGAATCTTTAGTGGAAGTAAAACACTATTTACTGGGGTTTTGAATTTTACGACTAAAATCGTGTAATATTTGATGATCGTGTATAAATTCCATAAATCTTTTTAGATGTTTTCCTTGCAAGAACACTCAATTGAACGTAAAACCCTATTTACAGGATTTAGGATTCCATGATTAAAATCAAGTAAAGGTTATATTTTCGTTGTTTTTCTTGTCATAACTCTGCATTTCAGCATAAGCATTATTCACATTGTTCTTGAATATTTAATTAGAATTATTTGAAATTGAATAATTGATTTGACTTATCTCTTAGGTTGTTTTTATTACCATTAAATGAATGAATAAATAAATAAATAAATAAATAAATAAATAAATAAATAAATAAATAAATAAATAAATAAATAAATAAATAAATAAATAAATAAATAAATAAATAAATAAATAAATAAATAAATAAATAAATAAATAAATAAATAAATAAATAAATAAATAAATAAATAAATAAATAAATAAATAAATAAATAAATAAATAAATAAATAAATAAATAAATAAATAAATAAATAAATAAATAAATAAATAAATAAATAAATAAATAAATAAATAAATAAATAAATAAATAAATAAATAAATAAATAAATAAATAAATAAATAAATAAATAAATAAATAAATAAATAAATAAATAAATAAATAAATAAATAAATAAATAAATAAATAAATAAATAAATAAATAAATAAATAAATAAATAAATAAATAAATAAATAAATAAATAAATAAATAAATAAATAAATAAATAAATAAATAAATAAATAAATAAATAAATAAATAAATAAATAAATAAATAAATAAATAAATAAATAAATAAATAAATAAATAAATAAATAAATAAATAAATAAATAAATAAATAAATAAATAAATAAAAATATTTACAAGGTTTCGGATTAGACGACTAAATCACGTAAAAGTTAATTATTTACTTAATCTCTTTTGAATTATTTTTCTTGTTAGAAAACCACAGTGAAAGTAAAACCTTATTTACAGGATTTAGGATTTTATGACAAAACGTAACATTAATTTATAAATTTAAACCACTTTTTTAGTTTTCTTTGCCATACCTCTACATTAAACGATAAGCATTACGTCATTGTTGATCCTTTAATCGAAATTACATCAAATTAAATAATTAATCTGGTCTATTTATCTTCCATGAAGGAAAGGAAATAGAAAAATAAGTACATAATTTAAGATTAGTTTAATAAATCACGAAGAATTTAATTATTTGTTTGACATAATTTTGGTTGTTTTAGTCGCTGCAAAGAAATAGTGAAATTAAAATAGCATTTATAGGATTTAGTAGTTTATGTCTAGAATTACGTAAAATTAAATAATTAATCAGACTGATTATTTTGGTGTCTTTTTTCAACATAAACTACAGCTAATGAGAAACTCTTCCTAGCGTTTTTGCAGAAATCACAACTGGAAATAATTAATCTGACCTTTTTTAATTATTTTCTTTCAAAAAATTACACTGAAACTACTTCATATGCCACGCTTTGTGTTCTGTGTCAGAATAAGAATGAAATTGAATCATTAGTTTGAACTCTCATTTGTCCACCTGATGGCTGTGTGGTTAGTGCTCTAACCTTACATGCCAAATACTCCGCTTTTGAGTACCGGATTAGACATGGATGTTCGTCGTGGTTCGGAATCCACGTTAAGCTATAGGTCCCGGCCTGATTAGCCGACATTCTTCATAAAAATAGGTTGTTGAGCGTATATACCCACCAAGCGAACTTTCCTTTAGGTTATTTTCTTCACTATAAAACTGCAGTGAACAAAAAAGACTATTTACAGGGTTCATAATTGTCTGATTGAAATCGCATAAACTTTAAAGTATCAGAGAAAATGATGAACTTAAAGCACTGGACTTAAAGAACTAACTTAAAGTAAGAGTAATTTTTGTAAAACTTTAGGTTTATTTATCTCTCCATAAAACTAGAGCTAAAACACTATATAGTACTTAATCTTATGATTTAACAAGGCTATTTTTGCATTTCTCCACGTATTGGAACATTCCGATCTCAAAAAAGTGATCTAGAAAAAATGTGTGTGTGTGTATGTGGTCGGTATAACTCATGAACAATTTGACATACGATGTTCAAATTTGGTGTGCGGGTTGTTGATGGCACAGGGACCTACCGTTAAGGTTTTCGTCAAAAGCGCTGCGTGTAAGGTAGCTGCCATCGAAAAAATCCTGTTTTTCAGTAATTGCTAGAAAACGGCTCTAACGATTTTGTCCAAAATCGCAGTGGTAATGCCTCTTAAGGTGTTCTAAACATTCCCCCCCTCCAAAATTTCCGTAAAAATGCTTTAATGGCTTACAAAGTTGAAATACGAATGCTTTTAACATCGAGTTCAATTTTCTGAAACATACCTCATCAACGATAATTTTTTCTCCTCTTCTTGGTTTCACTTTTAAGAAGGGATAATATAAGAATTATTGAAAAGAATATCTTCAAAATATTCTATTTGGATAAGGTTTTTTTCTTTACTAAGACCATACAAGAATTATGGTAAAAAATAACGCCAACTGGACATTTTTTTTTTTTTAAATGAATGGTAAAAATATAAAAACTTTAAGTGACACAAATCCATGTCAGTATTATAGTGTAATTGAAAGTTGTGCGATGTTCCACACTTCTAGTTTAAGATAAAATACAGTCATATTGCTTTCTGTCGTTTTAGTTATGAATTTAAGTTGGGTTACGGGTTAGAATGTCTTATCTTTGAAAAAAGATTTGGTTGTTAAATTTAAAAGAAACAACTAAATCTCTTTGAATATTTATACTTATTTCCTAGTAAATACATTTGTTTTCTAACGAGTCACAAGAAAACGTTCATTTACTCTACATTCTAGCCTTGTAAACTACAATCGTATGATTACAATCGTAAACCTAATGTACAATTATAACTATTAACCATATTAACTGACTCTAACTGCATATTTAGTTAGAATGGTTTAGGAAACTCGGTGTATTGTGATAGTACATAATGCTATCTATTCCCGAACTTATCATACATACAATTAAACATTTAAACAAGCACTGACTATGTTGATAATTTAACAAAGCTCTAATTTCTGTAGCTTTTCGTTCTCCTTCGCGTTGGTATTTTTATATAGTCATTAAAATAAAAGTTTCTTCCAACGATATCTTATAAATTTGAGTAACTACTATATCATCTGTACAGATAATAAAAATTTTCCTTATCAATTTTGCACAACATATTCTTGCGAATAGATGAAGTAAATTTTTCGTATGAAAAAAATGCACTACATTTTTCGTGAATAAACTACACTGAAGTATAAGAAAAATTTGGACTGTAGTGTAATACTTGTATTATTATTAGGAGTAGATATTTGATAAAACCTATATTGTGACATCTGTTGATATTTGTTGAGAATGTGGCATTAAATTTAAATAACCACTATTGCGCAACTGATTGCTTTCCAGTCTACGTTTATCATATACTTACACATTTATTTTCTGGTAAAATGTTTGTTCAAGAATAAGTTCTAGTAAGGATCACTCCATGTACTTGCTAAGAAACAATCTTCTAGCCCAGTGCATTTAGTTTCTACTTTCTATATAAAACTTTGAAATTTGGTGAGTAGGTACGAAAATGACCACTTAATGAAATGACATACATTGTTTTCATTTAATGTCTATCTATTAGAAATGGGAATTAAAATATCAAAAGACAAAACCAGGTGGAGCCACTGCATATGCATCGACGTAAGGTTTTCAAATATAAAATCAAATATATTGCTCGCTATTTTCGAATTTTTAATTTATGTCATTTCATGAAACCATCTTTTTCGTACCTACTCACCAAATATCAAGGTGGTTATAGGTTGGTTGGTTGGTTGTATTCAGATTATCTGGCGCCGTCAGCAACACGAGGGCTATAATGCGCCGAAACATTTCGTCATTAGACAAGCCAACATACATTTACAAACACCCATGCCAACACGGGACTCGAACCCGCAACAAGGTGGTTATAGAAATAAGTTTCTAGATGAACTGAGCTAGAAAATTGTAACATAGCGAGTGTAGGGAATGATACTTCTGGTTTTATACTTTATTATTTTATACTTTTCACCTCATTCTAAAATGGCATGTTTCATCTTTCGAGTTTCATTTATTACTTCACGCTGAAAGTGGCATAAATCATTCTATTTGGACACTATTATTGAGGGAAAGGATCTCGAAGCTTGAACACATGGCTACTGTTTTATTGGCACAGTGGTTTTTAATAGTGCGGTAACTGACATGTTAATTTGTACAATCTCGTCTGAATTAGTTTCTTTGGCATTTCATAAAGAGTTGAGTTACATTATGAAATATTTAAATTCTATTGGTAAGGTTTTTGAATTTGCATATAATACTAATCACCTGATGCCATTGGGTCCTAGTTTGAATAACCGGCCAATCCCGGAATGTTCATTCTAGTACAGAATCCCTATTTAACACAAAAATATGTCACTGAGCAGACAAATCATGCCAAAACATATAATACTTTCCTTTGGGGCATAGTAACTCAGGAACTACTACAATAATATAAGAAAATAAGTAAATTTGTATCGAAGTCAATGAGGGATTTGCACAAGTGAGGAAAATGAATACTTTTTGTATTTTCTAGTGTTATCCAACAAATATATTTGAGCAGTGAAATTATTTTTTTATCTTTATGCTTTCAATTTATAAAAAAACGAGTTTGAATTTAGTCGAAATCAAAGAAAAAGTCACGTGACCAAACCTGCATAAAAAAACCGTGACGTGGTTATGCATAGATAAAGTCGAATATCGAAGGAAAAACCTCACTCATTCCACGTCTCAAACAGGTTTTAGGCTGGCTCATTATCTGCGCGTTGACGTCTCACGCAAAAGTGTCTTTTCCCTCCAAATCGCAAAGTGAAAAACTAAATATTTTTTTAACTATCTATCCGAGCTCACATTTTTGAAAGACTGGTATTGTTTGTCATGATTTTTTTTTCTACTTTTATTTAAAAATAAGACCAAAAAACGTGAAAGTTTTCTCATTGTGTGTTTTCATAATCGATATTGATAAAAAACTGGAAAGACTGCTCAGATGGCAATGCAAGGGGGAAAAAAAACGTGCCGATGGGTTGATGATGTTGGGTGGACGATTATCCAATCACTGTTCACTTCTGTAGTTGGGGGAGAATGCAAGAACCCCTGTAAAGTGTTAGAGTAATCACTTTATTGCACATTATTACTAATTAAGGTAAAATATTGACATTTCTATTGTATACAATCCAAGATTGTTTTTAATACTCGGCAATCCATATTTTTCGTTTACCCAACGAAGACTGCAACGGCGTCATTTCACCAGCGTTAAGCAATCTATCTAGTTATTTATCTATATCAATGGTTTTCATTTGATGTATGAGTATTTTCAAGTTCATTGTTAATTGCGTAATTAGTAAAGTTGAATTCGATTAACTTTTAAATAGTCTTAAAACTTCAGAAATAAGTGTTTTTCTATATTTTTAATTAGTGCTAATTAAACAATAACACCAATGTTTTACATTTTAGACCTATCATATTTGAGATATCCTTTTTTTTTTTTTTTAAATCTATAAAACATTACATTTTAATAGTTTTTTTATGTTTAATATCCAAACAGAGTTTTTATTAACTTCTGGGAAGAATTATTTTAATGCTAAGTTTTAAACGTTTATGCAATATCATTTGCTTGGAGGAAAAAAGTCAACTTCAAAGTGTCAAAGTTTTCAGAATAGCAAAACAAACAAGTTTTAATTCAACATGAGTTTAGCGCTTTTGCGTACCACTCATTTATCACAAATTTATTTCAGCGATCAAGTTCCAGCTTTTAAAAATCGACATATTTTCTCTTTCCAAATATACTTAAAAGAGATTTGAAACCAAAAGTGCAGTTAGAACCTTTTCAAGCTCAAAGATACGTAGCTAGGTTCTTGGAGACGTAAAATATCAAACTTTAACAGCTAGGTTTTAGGTTACAATATTACAAAGAAAAGAACTACATTGAAATAGATTTATGAATGTATATTCATCTATAATTGTAAACTCGCACATACATGTAGATTCATCCATAAATGTACATATAAATGTAGATACATATATAAATGTAGATTCATCTATAAATGTAGATTCATCTATAAATGTAGATTCCTCTATAAATGTAAATTTATCTATAAATGTAGATTCATCTCTTATATATATATATAAATGTAGATTTATTTATAAATGTAGATTTATTTATAAATGTAGATTTATTTATAAATGTAGATTTATTTATAAATGTAGATTTATTTATAAATGTAGATTTATTTATAAATGTAGATTTATTTATAAATGTAGATTTATTTATAAATGTAGATTTATTTATAAATGTAGATTTATTTATAAATGTAGATTTATTTATAAATGTAGATTTATTTATAAATGTAGATTTATTTATAAATGTAGATTTATTTATAAATGTAGATTTATTTATAAATGTAGATTTAGCTATAAATGTAGATTTAGCTATAAATGTATATTCATCTCTTAAATGAAGATTTATATATATAGATTTATCTATAAATGTAGATTCATCTATAAATGTAGATTGATCTATAAAAAAAGATTCATCTATAAATGTAGATTGATCTATAGATGTAGATTCGTAGATAAATGTAGATTATCAATCTAAATTTTATCGTATTGCAGAATATAACTTTAAACAACAGAATTTAGAATAATTTGATACGAATTACATTTTTAAAGAAATGCACACAAAATTCGCATAGGGAAAAAAATTACTTTACATTCACGAATACACTGTTAATATATATTTCCATCTTTTATATAATTTACAAATACATGAAATTTTTAAAGCTAACAATCTAGGTAAACTAAATTTAAAAAAAAAAATAGTAAAAATATTAATAAGATTTGACGGAATTAATCATTTTAATTGCTTAAAGATAGTAAGAATATAGAAAAATGTAGTGTAATAAAATATAAATTGCGAAATATGTATAAAACCAAAATTAAAAATTCCTCTTGATTCATCATCAAAACCAACTTTCATTTTAAAATCCTCGATTCACTAATGATCTTTCCAGACAAATCCAACCTCATTATTTAAAACATTCCAAAAAAATTCGATCATTAATTTCGAACAAACGTCATTCTTATGTCACCGCCATTGAAGCTATTCTTTGGGAGATATGTTCCAAAATATCTTCTCTGCGGTAATTCCATTAATTCCAAAAAATGTGAACCGATCGTTTCTGAATATTTGGAAAGCAATTATTCTTACTTCCTGGATAAAAATGAATCTAGTAAATTTATGGGGTCTTTCAGTTTGGGATCGTTGCCTGCAAAGGTTCTCTTTAGCTGATCAATGGAACGTAAATGGTTAAACATATTTGGTAGGAGAACGTTTATCAGATGCTTTCTTTCACTGATTTCCGACCTCATTTTAAAAGTAATTATTCAATGGGTTACTTTGCATTAGTTTTGACATTCTATTTTATATTACTTGTTACTATTTTCCGGTCTTTTGAATAGATCGATAGAGTTATAATAGTTTAGTTTAGAATCTGACTAGCTGATCAATGGAACTTAAATGGTTAAATATGTTTGGGAAAAGAACGTTTATCAGATTCTTTCTTTCATTGACTACCAACCTCATTTTAAAAGTAATTATTAAATGGATTACTTTGCATTAGTTTTAACATTCTATTTTATATCACTTGTTACTATTTTCTGGTCTTTTGAATAGATCGATAGAGTTATAATAGTTTAGTTTAGAATCTAACTAGCTGATCAATGGAACTTAAATGGTTAAACATGTTTGGTAAAAGAACGTTCATCAGATGCTTTTTTTCATTGATTACTGATCTCATTTTAAAAGTAACTATTCAATGGGTTACTTTGCAATAGTTGTGATTTTCTATTTTATATTACTTGTTACTGTTTTCCTGTCTTTTGAATAGATAGAAAGAGCTGTAATAGTTTAGTTTAGAATCTGACTAGCTGATCAGTGGAACGTAAATGGTTGAATATGTTTGGTAAAAGAACGTTCATCAGATGCTTTTTTTCATTGATTACTGATCTCATTTTATAAGTACTTATTCAAATGGGTTACTTTGCAATAGTTGTGATTTTCTATTTTATAATACTTGCTACTGTTTTCCTGTCTTTTGAATAGATAGAAAGAGCTGTAATAGTTTAGTTAAGAATCTGACTAGCTTATCAATGGAACATAAATGGTTAAATATGTTTGGTAAAAGGACGTTCATCAGATGGTTTTTTTCATTGATTACTGACCTCATTTTGAAAGTAACTATTCAATGGGTTACTTTGCAATAGGTGTGATTTTCTATTTTATATTACTTGTTACTGTTTTCCTGTCTTTTGAATAGACAGAAAGAGCTGTAATAGTTTAGTTTAGAATCTGACTAGCTTATCAATGGAACGTAAATGGTTAAATATGTTTGGTAAAAGAACGTTCATCAGATGCTTTTTTTCATTGATTACTGATCTCATTTTAAAAGTAACTATTCAATGGGTTACTTTGCAATAGTTGTGATTTTCTATTTTATATTACTTGTTACTGTTTTCCTGTCTTTTGAATAGATAGAAAGAGCTGTAATAGTTTAGTTTAGAACCTGACTAGCTGATCAGTGGAACGTAAATGGTTAAATATGTTTGGTAAAAGAACGTTCATCAGATGCTTTTTTTCATTGATTACTGATCTCATTTTGTAAGTACTTATTCAAATGGGTTACTTTGCGATAGTTGTGATTTTCTATTTTATAATACTTGCTACTGTTTTCCTGTCTTTTGAATAGATAGAAAGAGCTGTAATAGTTTAGTTTAGAATCTGACTAGCTTATCAATGGAACGTAAATGGTTAAATATGTTTGGTAAAAGAACGTTCATCAGATGCTTTTTTTCATTGATTACTGATCTCATTTTAAAAGTAACTATTCAATGGGTTACTTTGCAATAGTTGTGATTTTCTATTTTATATTACTTGTTACTGTTTTCCTGTCTTTTGAATAGATAGAAAGAGCTGTAATAGTTTAGTTTAGAATCTGACTAGCTTATCAATGGAACATAAATGGTTAAATATGTTTGGTAAAAGGACGTTCATCAGATGCTTTTTTTCATTGATTACTGACCTCATTTTAAAAGTAACTATTCAATGGGTTACTTTGCGATAGTTGTGATTTTCTATTTTATATTACTTGTTACTGTTTTCCTGTCTTTTGAATAGATAGAAAGAGCTGTAATAGTTTAGTTTAGAATCTGACTAGCTTATCAATCGAACGTAAATGGTTAAATATGTTTGGTAAAAGAACGTTCATCAGATGCTTTTTTTCATTGATTACTGACCTCATTTTAAAAGTAATTATCCATTGGGTTACTTTGCAATAGTTTTGCCGTTCTATTTTATATTATTTGTTACTGTTTTCCTGTCTTTTGAATTGTTGGATAGATATGTAATTGTTGAATGTAGGATTGTTGGCTATATAGGTCCTCTTTAGCTGTTCAATGCCACATAAATGGTTTAACATATTTGGTAAAAGAATGTTTTATCAGATGCACTTTTTCATTGATTTCTGACTTCATTTTAAAAATAATTTATCAATGGATTACTTTTCATTAGTTTTGCCAATCTATTTTATGTTACGTGATACTGTTTTTCTCTCTATTGAATAGAACTGTAATAGATTAGTTTAAGATCTGACTACCTGATCAATGCCACTTAAATGGTTAAACATATTTGGTAAAAAAATGTTTATCAGATCCTTTCTTTCAATGATTATTGTCCTTAATTTCAAAGTAGTTATTCAACTGGTTACTGTGCATTAGTTTTGCCATTCCATTTTATATTACTTGCTACGGTTTTCCTGTACATTGAATAGTTGAATAGAGTTTTCTTGCAAAATGTAAATGCATATAGTTTGTAAAGGATTGAGTAGCTAATAGACACATCTCTTTTCATACATTGTTGTAAATTGTATCGTGTATGTGTGATTATTGGGATAAGTTCTTGATTTTAAGACGTATAGGATGCTAATAACTAATATTATTTATTTTTGTATTATATGCTGTTGCATATATGATTTGTTTTAAATAGGTACTAAAACATTATTTTGGAAAATGTTTGTTAGTTGTTCTTTTTTCAATATAGATAGCTTTGTACACTTTAAATATGGATATGAAATTTATTTGTTAGTTTATGTTGTCATATAAACTTACTTTACTAATTGAATGTATTTGAAAGCGCATATTAACTATTGAGATTAAAAAAAAAAAAAAGCAATTGTATCATTCTCAGATGAGAGGGACCAGAATGATGAAATTTCCTAAAAATGCTTATGTTAGACTCAAAAGCAGAAAACGCTCACTGAGTGAATAAACGTTGCATATACGATTTGTTTTAAATAGGTACTAAAACATTATTTTGGAAAATGTTTGTTAGTTGTTCTTTTTTCAATATAGATAGCTTTGTACACTTTAAATATGGATATGAAATTTACTTGTTAGTTTATGTTGTCATATAAACTTACTTTAATAATTGAATGTATTTGAAAGCGCATATTAACTATTGAGATTAAAAAAAAAAAATCAATTGTATCATTCTCAGATGAGAGGGACCAGAATGATGAAATTTCGTAAAGATGCTTATGTTAGACTCAAAAGCAGAAAACGCTCACTGAGTGAATAAACGTTGCATATACGATTTGTTTTAAATAGGTACTAAAACATTATTTTGGAAAATGTTTGTTAGTTGTTCTTTTTTCAATATAGATAGCTTTGTACACTTTAAATATGGATATGAAATTTACTTGTTAGTTTATGTTGTCATATAAACTTACTTTAATAATTGAATGTATTTGAAAGCACATATTAACTATTGAGATTAAAAAAAAAAAAAGCAATTGTATCATTCTCAGATGAGAGGGACCAGAATGATGAAATTTCCTAAAGATGCTTATGTTAGACTCAAAAGCAGAAAACGCTCACTGAGTGAATAAACCCACTTTAACGTGATGTAGATCGTCAAGAATGGTGGCCATGAAACATTTATTATCTTCTTACTTAATGCTGTCTATGATAAATACTACCACGGAGGTAAACAAAGAATATATTAGCACTAAGGGGTAACTAAGAGACATTAGTACCTTCTGGGAATACTAAAACTTCAGTTGGTAAATTTCCCGGTGAGAATTGTTGAGGTTTTTTTTATTATTAGAGAATAAAATATGGCTCTGTTTCCTTTTGAAAGCATGCCTACCTTTTATATATAAATTGATCTAATAATATTATGGATTCGTATAAGCTATTGTGTAGCTCTAGTACTAGGTAATCCCTAGATGAATCAACCAACTAGGAAATCGTAAACGTCTAGAATGTATTATGGTTGGCTTTTAATTTCGTACACTGAGCAGTTTTGGTATTCAATCTTAAAACTTAAGTTTCATATTTAACTAGTTATTGGAACGTTGAAACATTATTAATACAACAAACACTTTAATTTAAAAAACACGAAATATTTATTAAAAATTCAATTTCTTCTATTACTATGCAAATCAAAATTTCATTCAATAATCATTCTTGCTGCGGTTTCGATTCAGTATACGCCTTCACTTGCAACTCTTGACCGTGATCAAGCCACATACAGTTGGTCACGTGAAAATAGCGCCGCGTCCAAATTGATGGCAACGTGATCAAATAACTACTATTGAGGCTTATTTTTTTTTCCTTCTGATATCGTACACAGGAGATATCCGAAATTGGCGGTGTTTTAATAAGAAAGGGAATGTTATGTCGGGTGGAGCTTTATCAATCCAGGGATTCGTAACTATATCATTGTGATTGCATGTTGAAACGATTTTTGAACTCACTGAATTCCGTCCATGAGCTTCCACAATCAGTGTGAAATTTATGCGATGCTAACACCATCTTACGGCATTACAGAGTCAGTCGGTAAGAAGTAGGGATTTTATAGTAACAAGAATGCAAACTAGTTTATATACTTTTTTAAATTATACATTACGTTGTTTATGGTTTGTAAAACTGGTATATTATTAATTCTCTTATATATGCATAGAATTTTAAAGATATGAACTGAGTGTTAATAGCATGTGAGACAAACATATCATTAAAATATTGATTTCAATAGTGACAAACATTATTGAAAGGCAACTATTGAACGTTATGTAAAATCTTTAAAGTGTGTGTTAAATTAATTTAATTCAAATCTATCTAGTCAATTATATACATTTTTATTAATGTAAACTCAATTAAAAATAAACTAGAAAAAGGAACATTGAAATCAGTAATTACGCTTCATCAAAATAGTCATGATACGATATCTCAATTTAAAATTAAGTAAAATTAAGTAAGTAAGGTAAAAAAAAAAAAATCAATACGATACTAAAAAGTATATTACATTCGAAAAATATAATGCCAACAATAAATTTTCACAAACAAAACATTTGTGTTTCCCATTACCTATATCTGAAATTATTTCCTTGTCGATTGCTCGAATATATTTGAAATTCATTTACGGTTCTCTTAAATAATAATAAAAAAATAGTTCAAAGATAATGAAATGGAGTTGAATAGGAAATGAGAGTCGTATTATTTTCAATGCTTATTTAACGATAGCACTTGTAGTGAGCATTTAGATTTATTGAAATTTTATTTCTCGTTAAATTTTTTAAGTGAAAAACATTGTCAAAATGCATTTGCTACTGTATTAAATGTCGAATTTCTAAGCTGTTTCAAAACGTTTTTTAGTTCTATACAAAAGAAAATTTGAAGTACTTATTTTTATGTTTGTGTATGATGAAATTAATATATTTTTAAGTACTTTAATGCATAAAAAACTAATTTTAATAATGTAAAGGATTATTTAGGATTAGTTCTATTAAGTTGAAGAGTTATTTAGAATTTTTTTTTTATATAACGAGGAACTTTCACGTTTTTTAGGTTTTATTTTTAAATAAAAGTAGAGAAAAAATCTTGAAAAACAATACCATTCATTCAAAAATTTGAGCTCGGATAGATAGTTAAAAAAATATTTAGTTTTTCATTTTGCGATTTGACGGGAGAAAGCTACTTATGCTTGTGACGTCAATGCGCAGATGATGAACCAGTCTAAAACCTGTTTGAGACCAGGTTTCTCCTCGGATTTTCAACGGAATCTATGCGTAACTACGTCATGTTTTTTTATGCGTTTTTGGTCAAGTGACCTTTCCTTTGATTTCAAACTCGATTTTTAATTAATTTGAAGC